>PVHY01000032.1:370555-418514 GCA_004024945.1 Uropsilus gracilis
AGGAAGGAAGGAAGGAAGGAAGGAAGGAAGGAAGGAAGGAAGGAAGGAAGGAAGGAAGGAAGGATGGAAGGACGGAAGGACGGAAGGACGGAAGGAAGGAAGGGAGAGATACAAAGAGAGAAAGGAAACTTCCAGATTCATATCTGAGGTAGATCAATTTGGACTGGCTGATGATGTGATGAGAAAAGTTTTAAAATATTTGTAATATCCTCTGGCTCCCAGATGTGATTCTGTGTAGCTACATAGATTACCAAAGATCTGAACACCTCGAATATTGATCCAGGGACCTGAATTTCATACACTCTCTTTTTTAAAGTAATTTTGTCTTTATATATGATGCAGATATATAGAATCCCACCTTTTCAGTTTTAATCTGACAAGGAAAAATTACTAAAGTCAGAAGAAGCCCAGATGAGGAAATTTCCCAGCCTTGCTGTCCAGCCCCATCTAATGCCATGAGGAGAGTCAGGATGACTTGACCTTGACCCACCTCACATGTCAGAGATCACCAGCTGCTTGATTTCTGCATAGCAACCAGCTCCCAGTTTTCAGGAAACACTATAAAGTTCACTCTCATCTGATTTTTGAGGCTCAGTCTTTTCAGAGCTATCCCTATGAACCCACTGGTGTAAATGAATAAAGCCTCTTCTCTCCGTCTCTCTGAGTCATTGGCCATCTTCCTGGACCATTGCCATAACAATCAAAACAGAATCTCTCACAACTGGATTATGGGATAGCTATGATTTCAGCTTATTGTTTTTTTTTATTTCATCTTTTTATTTCATAGTAAAGCTTACCGTTTCCCATATATATTACATGAAGATAAGGAAATGTGGATGGTCATGCCATACTTATAGAAACTTATTTAAAAAAAAATTCCTAAATAAATATTGCTTCTACATGGAATATAGAAACATATGCAAATATAGAAAATGTAGTTATCTTCCCTCTAACTGACTGAGTGAAGAGCTATGGTTCCTTCATAATCACTGGTTATTTAAGCTAAAGGGAGAAATATGCATAGTTTACTTTTACTCCCTTAGCTCTGCAGCATGTAGTTTGGTTTGTGTGTGCATGTGTGTGTTTTAGGACAGGTTTGTATTAAATTTATTAGATTGCTCTTATTTTTCCCCTCAAGTCATGCAAAGGAAAACTTCCAAGGTTTTTAGAAGGATGTACTAACACCAACAATTCTTTGATATTTGCAATATATAAACCTGTGTGGGCACATGCTCACATAACAACACACAAACATACACTCTTTTAATGACTTACTTTGGCTACTGGTACTTATTCTATATTTCCAATCTTTAAATCCACAAGTTTTTCCCTTGTAGAAATTTATATATTTAATTTGTAATATGCTTTATATTATCTGATGACCATTTTTTCTGTCTCTGCAGTGGCCAGGCTAACAGGCATGGAGACACAGTAAGCACTCTGGGGTCCTGGCTTCTCACCACAGCTGGATCAGGGCCCTGGGAAGCAAGGTCATGAGAATGAAGCTGCCTGAATTGCTCCTCCTCCAGCCCTACGGAAATGCAGGTCCTTTTGGACAGTGAGAAAGAAGGTATTTAGAACAAATATACATATGGATTCTTATCATTCTTGTCTACTATTTTAAAACTTTTTTTTATAATCAAGCTAACTTCCTGCTGGCTTGAAAGCATGAGACAACTTTGTTCATACTGACATTTTTCCAGAAAAATCTTAGCTGTGTAGTTTCATGTTAAAAAGAAGATAGGTTAGAATAGGTGTGAGTCAGGACCACAGGCGAGAAAGAGAAAATTAAAGCAAAATGAACTGAACATTTTTTTTAAGTAAAAAGATGTCTTTTCCATCTTGTTTTTACTTCATTTTCTGCATGACTTTCTATATATAAATCAGCCAGTAACAAAAATGACATCATTTGTTACAACTTATTTTTCACTTCATAAATACCCAGTGCTTCATGTTTTTTAAAAATAATTTATATCTCGGAAAATTGATAAATTTTCTACTCTTTTGCTTATCAATATTCCCAATGTTCTGAGAGTTAACAGAGAGAAAATAAGTAGTAAAAGACAATATTATAAACTGAAAAGTAATGACAAATTATAAAACCAACCAGATCTGTACTTATTCGAATCCAAATACACCTTTTTTTATATTATTTACCCAAATAATACATTTCTGTTTTATTCCTCACATCAGAAATTGCCATAGCTACATTTTATTTTAATTTCCTGGAGTTGCAGAATTACAAGTTCCAGAAAAAAGATAAAATTATCTAGTATTTTCATGTATACTTGCTACAGTTCAGGCCCTGTCCAGAACTACCTTTGATTCAAATTCTTTTTCTAAGCAGATTTCCCCAGTGAATGACAAGGAAGCAATAGTAGCTGGTCCAGTGGTCTGGTTATTAGCTGAATAAGGGACTGGAGCCTCAGCAGCACTCATCCCCAGGCTGGTAGTGTCCAAGAAGGAGGTATGGTTCAAAAGACTGTGCTCCACAGAAGTGAAGGCATTTAATTCAGTTACTCAGACTCACTTTCTTCAGAATTTTTCCAGGGACCTAGAAGGACTAACTGGTCAACTGCAGGAGAGGAATAGATAGATCCACAGAGTGAAACAAAAGCTTCATGAAATAAAGGTCTAGTTGGCCATGCCAGACCTCTGGATGGCAAATACCCATGGCTCTGGAACTCTAGCATGTTTTCGACTCCTAAATCCAGTATACAAATTTCACACATTGCTAAGAATATTCATGTAAGTTTTTGTTACTTGCAAGCAAAGAGAATAGTGACTATCACTTACTTACGTACTTACTTACCATCTCTCATCATTCCTGCAGCACTATATAAGAGATGAGCCCTGTCCAATCACCCATCTACCTATAGTTATCTCCAGCAGAAACTTGCTTCTCAAGGTGTCCCAGTATATTTCTAGGCAATTGGGTCATAACACTGTCTGCTGTATTTAAAGTTTTATGAGACCTCATATCACTCTGATTTCTCTCTTTTGAAAATGTCCTTTTTTATCTGTAAATTTCCCAAATTGTGGTCTCCAGAAGCAAAAACAATAATCCATGTGCAGTTTATCGAACACAGGTTCTTTAGCTTATCATTCAATTTTGTTGCTAAGACTACAGGGTTTTTTTTTTTAATGATATTATTGAATCATTTTAAACCTGCTGAATGAAAAGCACTAATTTTTGTTCAGAGGGGTGGAGGGGAAAAAAAAGCATTAATTCATTTTGAATGAGTTCCTTATAACTGACATTCTCTCACCTTAAACCTCTATAGTTCAATTTTTAAATCCAAGATAAGGATGTTAGGTTTACAAGTTAAATTTTATCTTTGACAGGCTAAATATTTGTTAAGTTAAATTTTATCAGTTTCTAGTCTTCAACAAAATGCCCTTGGTCAACCATTCTAGGATTTTATCATCATTTAATTCTCCAAATGCCTTCATTTTACTCTTTTGGTACATCACTTAAATTAATCTGTCATTTAATAAAGGGTAGCTCCAAAGTACAGAACTGATCTTGTTTTCTGAACAAGATCTATATAAAAATTACAGTTCTATACATAAAAATTTTATTAGCAGTAATGACCAAATTAAAGATTGTGACTGTGTCAGTGGTTACTTCCATTGCCTTTCTAATCAGTATTTGTGAGCTGGGAGCTCCAAGATAGATGACTGAAGAGAGGTAACACAATAAAAGCTTCTCATTTTTTCCATCTCCAAACCCCACTGCATTAAATAGTACAAGTCAATAACCCTCTTAAACTTGGAGTGGATAATGTTTACCTTCAAGTTAGTATTTTGGGTTTTCTTGGCATCCCCTATAATTTATTTCTACTAAAATTATTTTTAAGAGAGAAGGTATTAACCACAGGTGATTCAAGGACTGATTTGGTTTAAGTCTTCAATGTTTAATGTTTGAATATGCTAAGATTTGAATTTTAATTCCAAATAAAGGTATATGTACAGTACAGAGACACACTAAAGAAATTAACTTTCATCACTAATAATCAATTTTAAACTCCAATGTAAAGTTTGAGTTTAAAAATAAATAAATAAATAAATAAATAAAGTTTGAGTTTAAACTTCCACAAAGCACACCTTATTTTGTGCATTATCGTTATATTTAATATTTTTATAATTATATGAATTAGAGAAATATATTATGCTGTGTTTAGAGATTAATTTGTTAAATAGTTACATTTTAGACTCTAAAACAGCTTGTGTTACCATTTTCTATAATTTCCTTATTTGTTTCAATGTTCTGATTGCATGAATAAATGGAGGAAGCCATGGCTTTCTCAGTTTCTCAGAAGCCCTAGAGGCAAATGAGCAACATAATCTCATTACTGAAATGTTCTCCTGATGACCTTTATTTCTGGCCACATTAAACTTATTCTCACTTGACATCAAGGATTTTAACTAGATGATTCCTCTTGAGATTGTTTCTTCCATTTGGCACACTTTAAATGAGTAACAATAATTGTATAAATCATTATACTAGGTTCAGTGTAGAAAAATCAACCTCATCAACAAGCATAACATTAACATGATCCTATACCGTAAGAAACTACATTTCCATTTACAAGTCCACACTTACCGAAAGCACAGGGGAAAGGATAAAGTATCTCATTATAGAAATAAAACAAATTACCCAACCCAGAAAGAAAGATATATAAATCAGACTGAAGATTTGAATAAAGTTTGTCAGTTTTATTTTTACATTATGAGTAATCTGACTACAGTTGCAAAGTACTTTTGGGTTCCCTTGTTTCCAATTCCTGATTTTAACCCCCCTTGCCATTCTTCTTGATCAAGAATATTTCTAGCACATGACATGCCTTGGAAAGGCAGTGTTCCAGTTGGGAGAGGTACATAGTCACAGTTGTCACCAACCCTTATGCTGCTGAAATTCTTTCCCACTTGCTGCTCCAATTTACTTGAACTGATCAACTCAAAAATACTGTTATACAGTCTCTGATTTTCTTAATCAGAGACTGTAGACAATATCTACAGTCTACAGTCTGTAGATATTGTATCAGAGATATTGTATCTCTGATACAATATCAGAGATACAATATCAGAGATATTGTATCAGAGAAGTAGACAATATCCTTTCTTCTACTTTAATTAAATGGACCCAGAGTCCAAATGTGCAAATGGAACTCCATTAAAACAAAATGAGAAAAATAATCAAAACAAGTAAATGGAGGGAGAGAGACGAGTGCAAGAGATTAAGATGACAGTTCATAGGAGACATGGTGGTGGGTATACAATAAAGTAATATATATATATACACACACACATATGTATGTGTAATCAATTTAAAATTCAGAAAAATAAATCAAATGGCAAATAAATAAAATGAAAAACACTTGCTACAAATATGGTACCAAAAATATCATTTGATTTTTATATTATGTTTATTGAATATGTGGATTTACCACACAGTATAGGTTGGCTCCTCTGCAAATGTATGTTATCTTAGCATGCCTACTACCAAAGCACCAAGAATCTTCCTCCATAATCCACTGAACCTTTCTTTGCTTTGATCCCATCCATCTTTTTTTTTTTTTCCTGATGGCCTCAGATCACCATCAGATTTTAAGGATTTGTTTTGGTTAATTTTTACCTGTCTCTTTGCTTTGTTTTGTGTCACATGAGTGACTTACTTTCCTCAATATAATTCCTTTCATATCTATTCATGTTGTAACAAATGACAAGATTCCATTTTGCTGTAAAGTCAAGTATTATTCCATTGTGTATATGTACCACATCTTAATACACTTTTCTATCATTGGCTATTTTCATGAAACTCAGATTTTAAAAGAACTTCTATAGGTACTGTTACATAGAAATATCTGAATTGGATGAAGCTTATTTGACTATTTTGAATCATAATTTTGGTTCCAGAAGGTGTGTTAATAAGGGCTCAGTTTGTCTATAAACAACAGAAAATCTCCCAAACCAGCACTTTAAACAAGATGGAAATTTATTTACTTTTCACATCACTTGCTCAATCCAAATCTGGTATATTCACCAAGGACCCAGCATCCTTCTATCTGGTTACTTAGCCAAATTCAATATGACGTTCCCAGTAGGTAGTATGTCCAAGTTCCTGCACAAGACAGCATTGTCTCTATACTTCAGTCAATGAAAGAGGGAAAAAAAAGTAAGCTATTAAACTTTTCTTTATCCAGTAATGTCAGGCACTATCACAGACCAGACTGGGCTCATGCTATGAAATGAGGAACTCCTCATTTTACTACCTTATCTGGCCCAGAAAAACTGGAGACAGGGTGAGCAGAAATACCTCTAAAGAGTGATAATAGTTGCCATCCCTCCAATGTTTATCTAAGGGAACATTCCTTAAAAAAATAGCAATCATTTTGTGAGTAATTCCTCTGCCCCCAATTACCTCTCAGAAACCTATAAAGTTAACCTGTTAACCAATTTTATTACACCTCCACCATTTTGCCTCCCTTTGAAATTTATCTTGAATTGTGCTCTGTTCCTTATAAATAACCCTTTCTTTGCTTAATAGTGGGTTGCCTGGTTCATTACTTCCAGCTGATCCTTAGCTGTCAGTAGTTGAGCCATCTCTCTCATCTGTTCTTTCTTTGTGCTTTGCGTTCAGCTCTCAACACAATAACCTTTTGGTCACAACCAGATAAGAGCGAAGACTGACTTTTATTCCTCTTTCTAGGTTAACATAGACAGAAATCAGAAACTTCATCATAAAAGAAGAAAGAAGAATGGTGATTTAGAGCCAAATAGTGTCTGCTGCAATAGCTATTAGTTCCCTTTTCTTTGTACATGTTTAGCCTAATAAAGTACTTCTCTGTTTGTATTAGCAGCAACAAGCACCTAATGAGATCATTTTATGTGCCAAATTGTTAAATGCCTTTAAGACTGTTACAACTTTGCTGTGTCTCCTAAATATATTATGTTGAATTTCTAACCCTAGTACTTTGAAATCTGACCTTATTTGGGGTTCTTGCAGGTATGATCAAGTATAGATGAAGTCATCAGGGTGGGCTCGAATCCCATATATTGATGTTCTTATTAAAAGGGGAAGTTGGACATAGACTGGCACAGATGGAAGGTTATGTGAAGAGATACAGAAAGAATGCCACAAACACATAGAGGATTTGAAGGATGCATTACAAGTCAAGGACCATCAAACATTTTCGGGCAAAAACTAAGAGGGGACTAGAATGGATTTTTCCTTAGAGGTCTCAAAGGGAAAATGGTCCTGATACTACCTTGATTTTGGATGTGTGGCCTCCAAAACTGTGAGAGCAAATTCCTATTTTTTCAATCATCCAGTTTATGATATGTTGTTATGACAACCACAGCAAACTAGCACAAAGAGGTTATCTGATTTAATTCCAGCAACTATTGTTATGAAAAAAGAGCTGTTATTTTTCCCTTTTTAAAAATAAAAAATCAAGTCTCAAAAAGCTAAGTAGCTTGCCAAGATCCTTTGAGTTATGAATCAAATCTAGGTTTTTCTGATCTCAGAGCCTGAACTCTTAATTTGTTATATGAAGGCACAAAAGTCTATGGTAGTTTGGTCTATTCATTTTCAGCCTGAACATTAGAGAAAATTGTGAAGTGCTGTGCAAATATTTGGCCATATTAGTATATCCTAACTTCTTTTGTAGCAAAATATGCTAACCTATTGCACAAAAGTGGCATCTTTCAGAATAAAAAGATACTGTTCATAATTACACTGGGATGAAACCCTATAAAAAGAAAATTTTGCTCAAGCCAGAACTTAAAGTTATACTGATTTTAAGCCATTCCTCAGTCTGCTACACTGCCTGAACTCCTAACAAAAAGTTGACATCATGATGCATTTACAGAATTCTAATAATTACAATTAGAAAATATCAAAATATCTTCATTGTGCAATAACCATGGTAACATGAAAATAAGATATTCCTTGTAACAAACAAAATATAGCTCATAGAAGATAGACAGATGACTTATTTTAATGAATCCATATGAAGGAAGAATACATGTTGACTATTTAGCTGAAGGTATCTAATCTACCATTCTAAACCTTCTAAGGACTGAAGTTCTCTACATCTGAAAAGTTTGTAAAGGAGAAAAAAGTGCTATATGTTTTGAGACTCTGTATACTATAGTTCTATATTTTATATAATTTATTTAACTAAGTCAATAACCTAATACTGTGAAGACTATAAAGTATAAAATTTTACAAAGAAAAAAAAAATAAACCCTTTTCCAAATCCTTTTCAGGGTAACTCTTCTTCAGGAAAGTGGATTAAAAGTTATCTTTAGTCTCATTGAAAGTGAGCTTTTACCAATATCAGAAAGAAGTCAGTTTAGTCATCTTAGTGAAAATCTTCTAAATTCAGACCTTTGCTAAGATAGAACCTCCTCTCATTATTTCAAAGAGAAAAGATCCTCTCATAGGACAATCAGCCTGGAATGTAACCAAATAATGAAGGAAGCAAAAATTCTACAGTACTATATAGCTTGCTATCTATATAATTATGCAATTTTCTGAAAGAATAAAATTAAGACTTTGTCTATTCCTGAAAGTCTGGTTCCCACAGCGTTTTTCCTGATGTTAAGATTAACCCCCCCAAAATTGTTTATGTACATGTGAATATATACTTATCTTCCACATCAAAAACTGCATACTCTGACTAACCTGTGCAGTTCCAAAACTGTGTTTATCACTGCATGGAAGGACTTCCAGTGATACTGTATGTCTTATTTTTACTTCCTCATGCTTTCTACTTGTGAACATAGTACTTTAAAAATTATATTAACCAATATAATTGAAAAAATATATAATATATTGAAATAATATTAACGAATAATGTTCTTGAAATAAAAATAGATTTTAAGAAATATCATTAAATATTAACTCCCAGTTTCTCATTCAGCATGCAAGAAGGTAGAGTAAATCCATTTTTTTTTAAATGAACACCTGAACAAATTCAACAATTCTTCTTTGATTCTTTGGAGACATGAGTATATAGGACAAAATGCTACCCCTCAAATTAAACAGATTGACAGATAAATACAGAGAATCACAAACCTTTGTGGGGACCAGTCACAACTTTGCTAAATACGAACTGTAATTTCAGAGGAGCCTTAGCATTTCATGTCTGACAGACTGAAAATGTCCAGAAGAACCAGTCATCAGGGTCCCCATATGCTTGTGAATTTTACCTTCAGTAACTCAACCATGTTTTCACAGTAAATACTGGGGGAAATTTTTTTGCTTTCAACAAAAGGAGAGGAAAGAAACCATCTTTGACATACATTAGAGCATTTGGTTGTTTTTAATGAGGTCTGCTCTCATGTGAAACTATTCCTTGATATAATCTAATCAGCTGGGGTTTCATGAGGGGAAGGAAGATACCTAACTGCAAAGCATACTAACCATCCTGCTCCAATGAAGCAGGAAGGAAGTGTTGAGAAGCAAGTGTGAAATTCATAAATTAGAGGTACAGACTCCCTAAATGACTGTAACCTACTGCAAGGACTAAAGGATGTTTCCTCTCTATCACACCTCATTACAATATTTATAAAGACCCATTGACTACAATTCCTCTTTTTTTTTTTGGCTTTAAAATATGCAATTCTTTTTAACTAGTACATCACATCCAGCAATCAAGAAAAGACTATAAGATGGGAGGGGGGGGATGTCTGAAGAAAATAGGGCAAACATTGTTTAAGCTGAGATTTCAATATGAAAGGGACATTAGGATTATGAAAGGATTAAAATAACTATTGTCAAGATGTTAGTGGATAAAGTAGACAGATAAAATGAAAATGGTGAGTGACGTAAGCAGAGAAATGGAAATCCAAAGAGCTAGTCAAAAAGAAATGTTATGGATAAAAGCAAAAAAATCTGTAATAACAAATGAAGAATACCTTTGCTGCATTTAATAGCAGACAAGATGTGACTTGAGAAACGTTCTCTGAGCTTGAGGATATCACAAAAGACATGTTTAAGAAATGAGAAACTATATTAACAACAAAATAAAACTCAGAACAGAATATCCAAGAACTGTGGAACAATTACAAAAGATGTAACATATACATTGTGGTCATATTAGAAGGAAAAGAAGGTAACAGAGGAAATATTTGGCGAATGAGAAAAATCCATGACAGTAAAAAAAGATGTCTTCAACAATGCTGCTGAAACAACAGGAAATGTACATGGCACAAAATAAAACCAAACTCAAACCTTATATCCATCACACACACAAAATTAACCTAAAATAGTAACAGTCATAACTACAAAACACAAAACTATAAATTCTAGAAGATAACATAAAATCTAGATAACTTTGGGTTTTACAACAACTTTTTAGACAAAATCAAAGGCACAATCCATAAAAGAGACATTTGATGAACTGGCATCACTAAAATTAAATAATTAATTTTTTTCTGTTCTGCATAAAACATTCTCAGAATGAGTGAAAAGAGAATGAAAAGACAATCCACCGGCTGGGAAAAAAATTTCAAAAGTTATATCTTATAAAAAGCTGTAATCCAAAATAATACAAAGAACTCTTAAAACTCAACAACTCAGCTAAAACTGGGCAAAAGATCTTAGGAGACATCTAATCAGAAAAAATAATGCAGATTACAAATAAATATATGAAAAGATGATACACACTTTTTGTCACAAGGGAAATCTCATATCAATGAGATTCTATTACATACCTATTAAAATGGTCAAATAAAAAGATCCAGAACATTGGCAATACCAATTATTGGTATGGAAATGTAACCATGTTGACAGTGAAACAGTGTTCTAGTGAGGCTCTAGCCTCAAAAAGACAGTGCCCAATAGAGGACATTTCACTGTTTCAGGCTTTTCACCCATGTGCACAATTGCAAGATCATTTGTGTTCAAGGGATAACAATGGGGATTGTATAACAACTGGGGAAAACAGAGTCTGTAAACCTATAGGTGACTGGTTATCTCTTTAGATTTTGTCCATTGTGTCCAAAAGTCCTGAAAAAAAAAAAGAATTTATTTAAGATGGTGCTGGCACATCAAAGAGGGCCTGGCACCCATAGAAGAAGCTTGCAAGCAGTTGGCCAGGAGACAACTCACCACAACTAGACGCACTCACAGGTGGGGCTTTGGAGATGACATTACAGCAGCCAATAGTCATAGCCTGAAGGTCTGAATGGATATTCAGTTGCTGGACTATATAGCAATGGAGGCAGAAGTACCCCAAGGAGGTGCCAGATGATTAACCACTCTCAAATGGTGTTCAGGACACAGTGCTAGGTAGCACTGGTCAGTAGTGCTGGTCACCATTAGTCACCAATAAGTGGCATTGTCAAACATCATTATAGCTCTTTGAGAGTTATTTGTCCAACATTAATAACAAATCGGTTTTTTGTTTCCCACCACCACTACTAGCCTCTGCCTGCAGTTAGGCTTGGGGTCTTTGGAGCTCTTGCAGATGATAGCAGAGGCAGGGCCAGAGGGTCATGACTCCTAGCCTCAGCAAAGTTTTTCAACTTCTCTTTCTTCAAAAGTCAGCAGCCGATTGCTTCTTTCTTTGGAGGCTAGGAACAAAGAGTTTTTCAGTAAGTGTCTGAGAGAATCCCAGGCTGGTACCTGCTCTGCATTATATGCTTTCTCTGGGTCTCCATTCCCTAATATCTCCCTCTACCTATAAGTCTGATTGGACCAATTTCAATCTCATGACTGATTGGAACATTTACCAGTCAGCTCATAACACACACTTGATTGTTTCATTCTCTGATCCAGGTACCAAACTCACAGGCCTATAATTAGAGGGGGTCTCAGCATTGGAGCTGCCCTTATGAGGCCCTGTACTCCCCGCATCCCTGAATGAAGAACTGCATTCCCTGAGGTGGTGTAGTAGGGAAACCACTGCCACCCACCATCACTACTGGCTTTTGCCTGAAGCCTAAACCCCAGTGGACTTACCAGTGTTAGACAGTAAAATACCTGCCACCCACTGTCCTTTGCACTGTCCACAAGTAGCTTCTGGGACTGGGTCCAAAAGTCCACTGTTTTTTCAAAGGACTCTTACTTCTTATCTGGTAGAAGAAAAGAGCCAGTCTTATCAATTTCAATTGTATCATTAAATCCAAAATGGCAGAGCCACTCTAGAAAACAGTTTGATGGTTCTTACAAAACTAAGCCTAATGTTATCAAGCAACAGTCAAAAACCTTGGTATTTATCCAAAGAATAAAACTTAAACGGACATTAAAACCTACACACAAATGTTTATAGTGACCAATTCTTAACCACCAAAAGTTGGAAGCAGCCAAGATGTCCTTCAGTAGGTAAATGGATAAACTATGGTATGTATTGACAATAGACTATTATTTAATACCAAGAAAAAGTGCACTATGACATCCTGTCATGAAGGAAATTTACATGTATCTTATTAAGTGGAATGTGCTAATCTGAAAATCCTGTATACTATATAGCTCCAATTATATCACACTCTAGAAAAAGCATAACTATGGAGACAATAAAAAGAGCAATGCTTGCGGAGGAGGCAGGGATGAATCAGTGGACCACCGATGAGCTTTTGGGCAATGAAACTATTCTGCATGTTACTATAAAGGTGGAGATATATCATTGTACATTTTCAGAGCCATAGAATGTATAAGACCAAGAGCAAACCCTAATGTAAACTGTGGTCTCTGGGTGTTAATGATGTGTCAGTGTAGGTTTAACAATTATTAAAAAAAAAAAAATAGTACCACACTGATGGGGATGCCAGTAAAGTGAGAGGCTATGCATGTATGGAAGAAAACTGCCTTCTACTCTGCTGTGAACCTAAAATTGCTCAAAAATAAATTAATTAAGTTCAAATAAATACAGACTAAATAACAATAGGAAAAGTTTAGAAGACTCTCTTTGATTTATTGATGTGTAACAAAGAACCCAAGATTTATTGACCAAAACAACAATAAAAATGTATTATCTTACACTTTTGTGGGTCAGGAAGGAATATCTTGGTTGGGTAGCCCTGGGATAGGTCTTACATGGGATTATAGTCAGTCGTCTTTGACTGGAGCTGTAGTCATCTGAAGGCTTGATAGACACTAGAGGAAAGCCCTGCAACATCTTTTAGGGATTCAGCTTCCTGCCATAGGGACCTTGAAGGTTGTGGGACATTGCAGCTGGTTTTGCTCAAAATGAGCAATCTGAGAAAGCAAGGCCAAAACTACAATGATTTTTATGATTTAGAAATTATATAAATCACCTCTGTTCTACTCAGGGTTCATTAGAATGAAGTCAGTAAGTCCAGAACACTCTTATGCAAAGTGGATGGAGCTCCACATCAAGGAATTTTCAAAAAGACACTTCAATAAAGTTATCACTGCAATCAAAATGCAATAATTTATAATAACATATTTTTACTTTCTACTTTTAAAGAACAAATATTTTTTTCTTTTATAATCTAAAAGAAAATTAGTTTTACAAATTTTGTGAATTTACAGTATAGACTTCTCTGGCCAACACATTGTATTTACTTAAGAGATCAATTTGGACAGAATGAAACTTTAGATTATTTGTTCTTATCATGAATATTGTATTTCTCTCCATGTATTTTGAGCTCATTGAATGTCCCTTGATTATTATATTTGAAGGGAGGGTGTACATCTTTGTTTGAATGTATTCCTAAGGATTTGATATTTTCTGACATTGTTATAAACTAATTTCCTTTAATTATAATATACCACTGTTGTAGAAAAATTCATATATTTTCAGGCAAACCTTTTATCTTCTCAGCTCTCTAAACACTCTTATTTCTAATATTTTTTTCTAAATTCCATTGATTTGTAGAAACAATCGTGATCTGAAAAGTGCTTTCTTTCTTTCTCCTTTCTTTCTTTCTTTCAACCTACTAGAAGAAGAATAGTTGAAAAGAAACTAAATCTTCGTGTTATTGGCAATGTAGTAAAACAAGAATTCCATCTCTGCTGATGGGAATGTAACTGGTGCTATCAATTCGGAAATATTTAGTGAAGTTGAAAATATGCACTAACTACTAACAATTCTGTTTCTAAAGAAACTATCAATAATTGATGTCAAAATAGAATGTAAAACTAGAAAAAAGAATTAATGTTCAACAGCAGGAGAATGACTATGAACTGAAGCAGATAAAGTGAGTAAACTGTATCAGCATAGATCTACATCAAATATGTTGAGAACATTGCACCAAGGAATTAAAACAAGAAAGAAAGAAATAGAAAGAAAGAAAAAGAAGCTCTCCGTGGGAAAAGAGCATGTATACTATGGGCCATCATTACAAATCTTGAAAACACCAAAGTCAGTTATAGGTTACTTATGGCTACAAAGGATTACTTATGACTATAAATTAAAATACATGAATTTCAAAGATACATTGCCCCTTCAGGATGCAGCCAAACCTTGGGTGACTCCAGGGATGAAGGGAAAGGATGGGGAAGACCAAAGTGACTCCTATTGTGCATTAAGTGTCTGCTTTTGCAATTGGAAGAAAATAAAACAAAATATTGACGTTTGTTATCTGGAAGATAGAAAGTATATGGAGTTTATTAGAATTCATTTTAGTTTCTCATGTTTTTAAAATGTTTCCTAATTTTAGATGTCTATGGAAAAGCACTTTAATTATTTGATACATACTGAATTATATTGTCTTACTGTCTCTAAAATTTCACTATCTATTCTGTATCTTTGTGACTGAATATTTTCAGGGCCTCAGTTTCCTCATCTGTTGTACAAGATAAATGAACAGATGGTCAATTAAGATTCTCTGAAGTTCAGACAATCTAGGTGCCATCTCTTTCTCAGCCCCTTAATACTCCCAACCTCCTTAAAGTTCTTTACCTATATCTGTTGACAATTCATTTTCCTTTATTATTCTTAAATGTACTGTTTTGAAAAGCCAAGAGATAACATTTGACCAAAACATGCTCAATAATCACCTCTACTAAAATCCTAGAGACAATTTCTTCTATTTACTTTGCATTTAAAATAAAAGTCTTAAATATTCATGTCATCCCTGCCACAGAAGAGATGGAGGCAGAAGAGGAAGGGATGATAATAGAAACTTGGGAGCAGTGTTGCTTCTGCTTCCTTAGCTGGGGAGCAGACGCCAAAGAGCGATTAATTTGGTGCTGAACTAAAACGAAGCCATCACAACTCCACAAACTTGGCAAGGTAATGCGATCAGAACAAATTGTACTTTGCAGCTGATGGCGGGTTGAAAAAAATAGGCGGGGTGAGGGGGGAGAGATGATTGCCCAGATCAGTAACATCCTGTAACATCTTCGCTGCAGGAGGAAGGTGCATGGGCTGGACAAACTCCGAGGGGAGGCGGAACTGCCCTAGGCGGCGTCTGCAACGGAGCTAGCCTGGATATTGCCTGGGGTCTGGACTGCCGCGCAGTGGGGGTCGGGTCGTCGACCGAACCGTGGCTTCCAGCTCTCCCGCGGCGCGCGGACCCCGGATGTGCGAGGTTGCGGAGGAGGCAACGCGGTCTAAAACGGGGTGTCCGGACTCGCGAAGCTTCGATCTGCCAGGAGCGGGGTGCAGTCATGAACTATCAAGAACAGCTGCCTGAAACGCCGCCGCAGGTAAAACGAGATTGACAGGTTCTGAAGTCGGGTCTCTTCAAGTTTCCTTCACCCTGCAGTAGAGGTCCGTTAGCTTCACCCGGGCTGGTTTAAGGCGCAGAAAGTTCTAGGAGAGAAAAGAGTTTTCTTTGATCTGACTTTTGAGGGGATGACGGTGGTTGGGGGTGGAGAAGCAGGTACTTTTGAGTGTTAATGTCACAAAAGTCACATCTTTGTCTCAGTAAAAGACCCTGCACTCCGGGATTCCGTGCAGCAGTCCATAGACGTGGGGGCATCTGTCATTAGACAATGTAGGATGGAGTTACAAAGCTCTGTTGGTTTACCACCTCTTATTACTTTTGACGATCCTCATTGTTTTCTTATCGTTAGCGACATTTTTTATTATTCTCTCTGCTATCTTGTTAGTATCCTACATTGCATACTTGTCTGACATTTTTCTCATTTATTGAGCTAACAAATATTTAATTGCCTCTACATATTAAAATAGAGCTTTCTAGATGACAGAGAAACCCTCGTTTCTGAACATAAGCGTAAAGGGAAAGCTTGTCTTCAGCTGGCAGCTGTATTTAATGTTGTCAACTCCATTATAGGGTCTGGAATAATAGGTAAGTATTTTATATCTTTGCTTTTTTTTCACTGACGTCACGCTGATTTACAACAATGTACATATTTTAGGAATGTCGGTTCACACTTTTTCAAATGTGTGGTATGACACGGCACCTATCACTAAAATACCAATAACCTTCCATTAAGCACACTGTGGTCCCTCAGCCCTTCCTACTTCATCTCCCATCCCCACTCTGGTAGTCTCAGATCTGATATTTTAACTTTAAATTAAAATATGAAATTTAAGACTCTTGTTGTGTAAGACTTTTTTTAAGTGTTCATCTATTATGTCTAATATATTATTATAATTATATTTATCAGTTAATATCTCTATCTATATAATATATTTATTAAAATTATTATATGATAATATTGATAGTTTTTCTCTATACAGGCTAAATTTTCCCCTAGTGCAGCTTGTGTATCATATCAGTTTCTTTTATGACAAGGAGAGTACTGTGATTCTCCACATGTGTACTTTCTCTGCATGCATGATTGAGGATTTAAAGGGAAGATGCTGACTCTTTTAGGTCACAGGGGCAATTGATGATGTTACCTAATTCACTTTTTTCCTCTACTTGAAGTGTCCATTACTTGAATAACCTTTCTATAACTTTTAGGAAGTCATAGATATTTGGAAATATTGGTGGTACAAAAGCTTAATATAAACAACAATTTTGTGAATATGTAATTCCATGTATTTCCTTCACCCATCTGCATAGTGTTAAAATGTAAAGTGTAAACACTGTGATATAATCATTTTGAATATTATATAGGCAATAATAGAGATTACTTTTTTAGTTCCTTTAGCAAACAAACTGAAAAATTAAAATAAAAAGAAATAGCTTGTATTTTTCTGTTTTTTAGGAGGATATTCTGAAAAAGTCTATTCATTATAGTAATTTTTTGGTGTTTATTATTTGTTTTGCTATCTGAAAATATTTAATTTCATTGAGAACATGATTTTTTTCCTGTAAAGTTTTGATGTTTTAGTCACAGTTAAATGATGTTTAACCATGTCATTTAAACTTTATCTGGATTGATCTTTTTTTCCTAACCTTTCACAAGTTGTATGCTTTGATTTACTTACTTCCACATGTAGACCATTTTTTTCTTTCAGTTGGAACAATAGGGGGGTACCTGAGGAGAAACAGGCAGGAGCAAAGTCTTGTTTGAAATTCTACTTCCATGTATCTCTGAGATGTGGTCAACTTTCCATGGCAGAATTTCAGAGTTAATTCTTTATATTAATCCCTTTAAGTTGATACATGTCAGCAATACTGAAAAGTACTTCTTAGTTATGCTCAGCAAGTTTTTAAAAAAATAATTTTTCAAAAAATAAAAGCTGTGGGTGGAAATTTTTTTAAGATTTGTAAGTACACATTTGAAAATTTGAAAAAATGTATTGTACATTTGCCCCTAAGTTCCTGAAAACTAATTTCATACACCGTTTTTTAAAAAATGATTTTTTTCTTTATTTTACCCATCTGCCCTATTTTGATTCCAGCGTCCATCTTTCTTTATATTCCATATTTTCTCTGCTCTTAATACCCTCTCTGTTTTCCCAGTTAGCACATAAGGATAGTTTCATATCATTATTCTTCATAAATTAAGATTATATACCTGACCTTACCTAAAAGCAATATGTAAACTAGCATCTGTTTTTCATTTGCTGTTTTTTTTTCATTCTGATTCTTGCATCTAATAAACTTGCTGTTGGCCTGCCTACAACTTAAAGCATTTTGTTCTGAAGTAAATATTAATATGTTAGCATTTCATTTTAGTAGTCATAGGCATCTTTTGCAGCTACCATATAAATGCGTAAGTATACCTTACCTATTAGATGCAGGGATTTCAGTGATACTTTTGGATTACATATGTTATTAATGTGCTGGGTGGGCATTTTGATTTTCCAGGATTGCCTTATTCAATGAAGCAGGCTGGCTTTCCTCTGGGAATATTGCTTTTATTCTGGGTTTCATATGTTACAGGTAAGGTGTTATATAACTGCTTATTCCAACAATTTAACTTATACAGTCATTATTTTATATGCAGTCAATATTTTACACACACACACACCATGTAGTTGAACTTCCCAATTAAACAGTGCTTCAAAGAATCTGAAAGAATTTAGATACTTATGTCTGAGGAGATTTACTTTACTTTCTAATCCTCTGACCAGATTAGAAAAAGTTCAAAAGCATTATATATTTCCTAGCCTAAATCCTTTTCATGTGCCTCTCTCACAGTCTATACAAGTGGTAGATGGGGAAGTCATTTTGAAGGATGAGCACAACTGAGCACAATTTTGCTTTCAAAGTGTAGACATCAGAGCATCCTCCCCACAGAAAACTTGGGCAGATGCACACAACTGTGAAAGCTTTTTCTTCTCTGTGTGTGCAGGTGGAACTGAAAGGCCTGGTGCTGAACCAACAGGGTGTGCTCAGTCACACCCTCCCCACTTCACCCAGGCCTGTCCCATGTACCCTGCTTGCCATTATCTTTAAAGGCAGCAATAATATTACTTCTCTTCTCTTCAGGTAACATGTTCATTCACACCTACATTTTTGTCACTCCCTTAGCTAAATGCATGCTTTATAGCTCATAATCGTCTCCTCTTCCTGTTCTCATCTCTGCCCTGACATCTCATCAACTCATCTCGTAACACACACACACAGGATATTTCATCCACCTTAGGATCACTATAAAAGGCAACCATCATAAAAACATAAAAACACCACCTGCAGTGGCTGCTGCTCTTGAGGCTGCCATGTGATAACCTTTGTCCTACTACAGAGGAACACCTCCATTGCCCCCTAGTCTGGATTAGTCACTGACTCTCAAGGGAACTGCCTTCCTGGCCCAGTGATGAGCTCTAGCCACCATTTCCCTACAGTCAGTGATCAAGTGACAGAAACCCCAAAGGAAGCAGGCTTCCTTGCCCCAAGGAGGAAGCAGTGTGCAGTGCTATGGAGTTGCGGAGCTTCAACACCTCAGGGCAAGGCTGCAGCTCACTTCCACTTGAGATGGCTGTCCCTTGTTGAATTGTTTCCTCTGCCCTATCCTGTTAGCCCTTTCTCCTGAGATCACTCTCCCAATCAATCCCTTATCCAAGAATCCGTCTAGTTCATCCTCTGGAGATGCTGAGAATGATAGCTTCTCTTATAAAATTTCAGGCTTCCAAGTACAGCCAGTAACTAACTGCTCTTTTTCCTTAAGTTGAGGAAGAAATAGCGAAGCTTGCAGTATATACCAAGCAAGAGTTGCAGAGTCAGTGGGCTTTCTTCCTGACTCCTTACCATCACCATTCCCTAAATCTAAACTCCCTCTAGCATCTAAAGCTCTTAATTTGTAGCTTAACACTCAAAATTTTGTCATCTGGGTGTCCAAAAACTGTGCTCATTCAGAAGTGCTGGTGTTTAAAAATTGAATACTGTTCAGAAGTGCATTTATCATACTAAAAATACCCATTGAAGGATTTGCCCATGTCATTTTTAATTTCCTGTTTCTTAATTGATAAGAACTGACAGTTTCCTCCTAGGTTTAATAATCATGGCTTATTTGTGTTGTGAACATTTACACACATTGTAAAATAGAATACATTTACACATTCTCAGATGTATGTTATCACACCACACCCAGTGTAGTCCTTAATCTAAACCATCTGGTCTCCTCCACCTTCACAAGCCTCAGTTCTCCAGTCATTTCTAGGATTTGTTTTGGCTTAATTTTGTCAGTTCTTTTGTTTTATTCATCTGAATTTCACATTTTACTTATCTGGAATTTGTCTTATTCCTTCTTATTTCACTTAGCATTATCTCCTCCCATTCGATCCATGTTGTAGCAAATGGCATGACATCTTTTTTTGATAACCAAATTATATCCCAAGATGTGTATATGCCACATCTTCTTAATCCACTACTCTGTCATTGGGTACTTACATTGTTTCTATAACTTGGATATTGTCAGTAGTGCTGCAGTGAATATAGGAATGTATTTATTCAAATTACTGTTTTGACATTTTTCTTTAAAATATCTAACAATGAACTGCTGGACATACAGTCCATCTGTTTTTAATATTTTGAAAAAGCTCTATACTATTTTCTATGGGGACTGGACCATTCTGTATTCCCACCAACAATGTGCAAGCATGCCTTTTACTCCACACCCTCGCCAACTTTTGTTGTTCTGAGCCAATCTTGTATTTAAGTGTATTTGCATCCCAGCTGAAAAATATACAACCGGAAGCAATACCATTTCACAAAAGGTAATGTTTTTGAAAAGAAAGTCTGATAGTGATAAATATTTTGAGATTAATTTAGCTCTTCTATCAAATTTCACTTTTTGTGAACGGTAGTTAAGTCAAAGCATGGGAAAAATTTGTATTGTAGGTAGTCTGACATTTGCATAATTGTTATTTTTGCTGTAGACTTTTCCCTGGTTTTACTGATAAAAGGAGGGATACTCTCTGGAACAGATACTTACCAGTCTTTGGTCAATAAAACCTTCGGCTTTCCAGGGTATCTTCTCCTCTCTGTGCTACAGTTTTTGTATCCTTTTATAGGTAAGATAAATTTGAAAGAGATTATTATAGCTATTTGCATGAACATACAGTCACTTCTGAATAAAATAACTTTGTCTTTAGTCGTTGAAAAATACAGCAGTTGAAATATTTCCAAATTGTTTACTTCATTAGCCAATTTTCCCTTTTTTTTTTTTTTTTTTCGATTCTTTTGGTTGATTTTCTGAAAATTTCACTGAAATATAATGAGGCAGAATTTTTTTAGACTAGCAATTGTGCTTTCCCTAGTTTGGTCAGAAATTGAATAATCTCAAAGTAAAAGAAACTGTTATTTCTTCTAAGATTGAAATACAATTTATGAAAACCAAAGAATTGGTAGATGCTATACAAGACCAACATGCTATTTAAAGATGTTATGATTATAGTCAAAATGTCACTTAGCTCTTTTTAAATAAGGAAACTATTAATGTTCACCTCTGGCTTCGTTTTAAATTGACTTAATTTTAAAAATCAGCAATACAGAAACTAATTTTCAGATCACCAGATCATTATGTCTCCATGCAAGACTCAGAACATATTTCTGAGAAAAATCACTTTTTGAAATGAGGGGATATTTTAGAGCCTTCAAATTTTCTGCTACTATTCTTCACTTGGAGGAATACATGTGCTCCTGGAAAAGTACTTGAAACTAAATTGTAATAATAATATAAATTACGTTTAAATCACTACCAAAACTTGCTCTTATTTAAAGATATTCTGCAAAGAATCAACTAATAAAGTGAAGTCTTTGTGTATAAAAATTGATATTCTATAAATCTGTTGAATATTTATTTAAAAATTTATACTTATTAGTAATTATAATATGCACTTGAAAATATATATTCAAAATTTTGTGTCTCTTTGGAAAATAACTCGATACTATCAAAATATTACAAATGAAATATATGATGACTTGCTGATAACTGTATTATTCTAACTATGTTTTAAGCTATGATAAGTTACAACATAATAACTGGAGACACTTTGAGCAAAGTTTTCCAAAGAATCCCAGGAGGTAAGTCAATATATTTATTGTATATAGCTATTCATATAAATGTGGTTCTTAATTATTTGTAAGAAAAATATTTGCAAGTAGATAAATTGGATGACTTCAAATACCTGGCAATATCAGTGATCCTTAAGTATTAATCTGTTTTTTTAATATAGTAGCATGTAATGCTACTAATAGTAAATATTATAATAAATGTCAGAATATTTAGAATATTTTGTATTTTAAATTTCTTGGAGTACATATCACCAACTGTCTGGTGTCACATTACTTGTGTACTATTTTTGCTATAGTTTTCCTAAATTTGCAAGCTGACCTCCCCCCCAACTATTTGTATCAAGATATAAGTTTAACACAGTAAAATTAATCCTTTTAAGTGTATAATCCTGTAATTTTTGATGAATGCAAATGTTCACACTCTAAATAGAAGAAATTCTATCATTGCTCCCCTAGAAGTTTCCCTAGTCCTCTATATAGTCACACCCTTCCTCATCTCTAGTCCTTGGCAACCACTCCCAAAATTTGCTTTGTCTAAAATGCAAAATAACTGGAACCATATAGTATAAAGTCTTTTGTGTGACTTCTTTGACTTAGCATAGTGGTGGTGAAATGTTTCCTTGTCTTTGGGTTTATCAGTAGTTTCCCCTTTCCTTTTTTTTTTTTTTTTTTTTTTTAATACCTGAAGGCTATCCCATTGTATGAATGTGCATCAATTTTTCTATTATATGAAACATTTGGGTTGCTTCCAGTTTGGGTTGTGTATGAAAAAACTGCTATGAACATTCTCAAGCAGACCTTTTCAACATGTGCCATAACCCTACCCTCTTAAAATTCTTCACCATCTCATGGAAATTTGAATCATTCAGAGAAAATGAGTCTTTTTTTTTTTTTGAAGAGTTTCTCATCAAGTCATATAACAACCATTTCATTGTGACCTAACTGTAGTTTCTGTTATGGTTCAGATTGATGTAAACATCTTTCCTCTTAGTGCTTGAATTATTCTAGAACACTAAGCAAAATAAAATAAAAACCAAAACTAGAAATTGCACCTATACCTCACATATGGTTTGATTTCAAATCACAGAGTCACTACTTTCTAGATATACGGCCTTAGGTTAACCAACTTCTTTGTGTTCTGGTCTCTTCATCTCTGCATTATGGGGTAGAGTATCAACTGCTTAGTAGAGTTATTATGTGAAACAAAAGAAATAAAAAGGAAGTATTTCCCATGTAGTAGGTATACTCATATTCCAGCTATTATATTTGTCACTCTGAACAGTCTGTGAGTCTATAAATACTAAGGGAAAATGTACCAGATATGCAATATGATCTAAATTATGTACATTTATATCTCCATAAGTAGATAAAAATAAAAATACATACAAATTCTGGTTATCTTTTAGTTAAGGAGCCTCTGGGTTTTTTTTTTTAAGTTTTTCAAAAGTATTAGTTTAAAGGAAATTTTTATCTCCTTATTTTCTTATTTAAGAAGTAATACACATTTATTAGGAAAATATTAGAAAACACAGACAAGTAAAATGGAAAAGATAGAATATTCTCATAATGTCTTTCTCTTTTGACAATCAGGTAGGTAGGAACAATACTTTCATCAACTTCCTCCTTTCTTTCCTTCCCTTTAAATCATACTTTAAGAGTTTTAATAATTAATTTGAATTCAGTTGTTCATAAGAATTATATAACACTCTACATCTTGTTCTATCATGTTCTTAGTGTATTAAGGATACATTCTTAAATTCATAAAGATCTATCATATCTGCTTTAATAGCAATTTAGAAGTCTGTTATACAATATCTACTGTGTGGTTTGATAAATAGAAACATTTGACTTATTTTACTGATTTTAAATTTGATAAATACTATGAGCATGTATTTTTTATAAAATAAAACATCAAAGATGGCTCAAAATACCCTTTGAATCCACCTTCCTGATTACTAATTTTATAATAATCAAAAGATGACCTTTAAAAGCAAGTCAATTAGAGAAAACATACTTCACCATTGTTGAATATGATGTTTTATAATGTATACTTTATTTATATATCTTTGAAGCATAGGTACTTATATTTCCCCTGAAATACACTATCAATATCTTAAAAGGAAAGTGGGTGATTGCTTATGTTTTTCTCAGCAAGACCTTCATTCTTGATATAAGTCAGAGTAATAAGAAACTAGTATAAGTAGTAGTATCTTTAGTTGATTTTGAAATTTAACAAAAAGTTTGAAATTCAGCTATAGAATCTAGCAAGTCTACTTCTTGGATTTTATCCAAAGAAAATGAAACATTTATTTGAAAAGCTATGTTTTGTTCATATTAATATTATTTACAGTAACCAAGATATGAAAACCCAAGTATCATTTAATGGATAAAGGATAAAGGTGTGGTTTTACACACACACACACACACACACACACACACATACAGCAGAACCATAAAAAAGAATGAATTGTGCAAACAAAATGGAACTGGAGTTAAGTAAGCAAAATAAATCAGAGACAAATACCATATGATTTCAGGTATATATAGACAATTATAAAACAAACTAACAAAGCAGATACTGAACAGTGTGCTGGTGATAGGAGGGGAGGCAGGGTTAAAACAGAGCTTTCATGTATTTGTATCAAGAGGTATAAATACCCCCTATAAATAAATAAGCCATAGGAATATCATATACAGCATGGCAAATGTAGTTAGAATTATTGTAGACTTGAAAGTTGCAAGTGAGTGAATCTTAAAAGTTACTTTGATGGCAAATGGTAACTGCAGTTGCTATGGTGATCTTTTCAACAATCTGTATAAATATTAAATCATTATATTGTACACCTGAAATGTAATACATCAATTATACCTCAACACAATTTTTTTCTAGTTTCAATATTCAGTCTTTTTTCTATGCTTGTTCAGGAGCTTGTTTCTATGCTTTGTTAGAAGATTATTATATGTAATAGTTGTCATTATTAACTCATTAGTGGAAAATGTCCTTTATCCTAATGGAAATACTAATTAGACTCCTATGTATAATTCATAACAATCTATTTTAGTGTTTTTCCAGACAATAAATTTTTCTCAATGAAGGAAATTATTTTCTATAGGACATATTAGTAAATCAAATGGTTGAAGAAGTAAATAGAAACAAATATATGAGTAATTTAATTCAAATTACTTTCACTAAAATATGTAAATAATAAAGTTCAGGGTTTCGATAACTTGAGCTTCCTGCTTTACTATTTAATTCACAATTTCATGATGATTATTTAATTATTACTGAGTTAAACAAATGCTCATGACTAATCCTTTTTGGGGTGCGTGTTTGTATGTGAAATGTATGTAATTTCAGATTCTAGTATTGAAATGTCCTTGTAAGTTAATTTGTTAGTCATATAAGAAAATAATCTTTCTTTTCCTAATAATATCTCCTTTTAAAAATCATTCATTTATTTTTCTACACTTTGCAGAAACTAATGTATAAACACTTAACAGCACTGATGACATTTCAAAATAGAATGATGTGCTTGATCTCTGAAGAAATTCAATATGAACTAAAAATTTAAAATAATGATATCCCCATTTGAAAAGATATATAGCTCCTGAAGTGAAAACTGATTAGCACATCTTAAAATATTTGAAGTCTGTCATGTTTAATGTATATTCACACCTCTCTTTTCTGATACAGAAACACACAAGATATTCTCTCCATGTGAGAGCCAAGAGTCTGAGTGTTCATCAAATTCCAGCTGTTCCTAATGACATTTTCCTGTTCAACAAGTTGTATATGTATACTGTCCTTCAAGGAAGCCATTTCTTCCTCAACTAAAAGATAGAAATATAGTGACTATATTTATAGAAACCTCAATTTAAAAAAATTTAAGGATTCCTATAGAAGTTCCATTAAGTAAAAAAAGTTAAAATACTCAGAAAATGCCCAGTCTTCCTGTAGCTTACTTCATAAATGATGCCATGAGAAGGTTTGGGCAGAGTGTAATATATTTTTAATTTAAGGATCCTTGTGGTTTCTAGGTTGAGTATAATGCAGTTGCACTGAAGGAGGTAGAAGTAGGGACACTGAAAAGGAAGCCATTAAAATCATTTGAATGTAATTTAATGTAATTTGTTTGCTCTTAAATTCTCTATCATTTATGTATTATTATTTTGTTATAATTAAATGTTTTGTTATGTACTTGTGTTCCTCCTACCTAAGCACTACATACATTTATTTTATTTTAGTTGATCCTGAAAACTTCTTTATTGGTCGCCACTTCATTATTTTACTTTCCACGGTTGTATTTACTCTGCCTTTATCGTTGTACCGAGATATAGCAAAGCTTGGAAAGGTAATTTTGCATTTTAAATAGACTTAGAAATGTACTTTATTTGATTGCTGTTATTTTATTTCATTTCTTGTTTTAATTTTATACTATACAACTTATTTTAGGCTTAGAACGTATAAATAAAAGAAAATTAAAATACAACAAGATATCAGTATGCAAATTAGGATACAACAAGATATCAATATGACAAATATTACAAGTTTTAAAATTTTAAGACAACTTGAAATTTGGATCCAATAATAGAAGTAACAAATGGGGATGGTCTCCAATATCCTAGTTAGGAAATTTCTTTTTAATAATTTAAAAAAAAATCTTGTGGCAAGAAAACAAGTTACATAAATAGGTATACATATTGCAATACCATAATTACAAAATTATAACCATACAAAATAATATATTATTTACTGATGTGTGATTTAAAAGTTTCAAATACCACTGGCATGGCAAACTTCAGATCCAGTATAATAATTATTATTTCTGGGAATGTATAATGGGGAATAAGATAGAAGAGATATCCACAGAGAATGGCAACTATCTCTTCGATGGTTGTTTTATTTTTTTATTTAATTTAAATTTTTTAATTTGCATATATGTGTATTTATATTTATATTACATTATTGCATTATTGTGTACCCCAGGACTTTCACACTTCACTAACACCTGTTAACCATGCTGATCTTTTGTGCTCTTCACCTTCCCCACCTTCTTCCCCCTCCTCCTCTCTTGCTCCATTGTTCAGTCCCATTGGTTGTTTTTATTTTTTCTTATTCATTTGTTTGTTTTTTCCTATATCAGTCATATAAGTGAGGTCATCCTGTATTTCTCTTTTTCTTTTTGACTTATTTCTGCTAATATGAATCTTTCTAGTTCCATCCATGTTGCTGTGAATGGCATGGGTTTGTCCTCCTTGATTGATGCGTAGTATTCCATTGTGAATATGAACCACATTTTTTTAGCCAATCATCTGTTTTGGGGCATTTGGTTTGTTAGCAATGTACTTTATTACCTGCATTATTTTTGCCATACTGCTGTCAGTAGAGCCAAGCTCTTCATTATATATTCATCTTTAGCTTTCTTAAGCTTACTTATACTTAAGTAAACTATGATAAAATCTTTTAGCTTATGTTGGGGAATTGATGGTCAAGTACTTTATGATTATGAACTAGATATATTATTTTTTTCTTTTTTAAGGTAGAAACTCTGGTTTCAACACAGATTCTTTGTTTAGAAAATATAAAGAACTATATTGAGACCAATTTTTAGTGAAAACATGTTCTATCATCCATAATACTAGGTCAAACAACTTGAAATTAAACTATTTCAGTTTAATTTTCAAAAATTAAGAGATGAATCACTGCTGGCTTAAAAAGTTTGTAAATTGCAGTATCTATCATGGCTTTTTTCATCAAATGAATTAATATATCGTTGTATTGGTAAATTGTTGAATTTGGACAATATTTATTGTGCATGTAGATAAAGACAAATGCTGATTTTTTTCTTATTAAATGAGCCAAGTGTTTACTCAAGTCATCAGATATGCTCATCTGCACAAATTAGCCTTTGCCTGTCTCTATTTTCCTTCCTTACTTTCAAGGAATACTTTTATTTTACCCAAAATATTGTTGGTGCTATAGCTATCAGATGCCAAGAATTCAGATAGAAAATTTCTAAATGGAGTTATACATATGGTATTATTATATTCTTTTTTAAAAAGCCAACAGCTGATTGAATTTTGTTTTTTCCTTTAATGCGTACCCAGAGTTGTGATTTCCTCCCAGGAAGAGTTGAGGATGGAGATCACATTTCAGAGTATTCTGACCACTCTACCTTCCTTCCCTAAGAATCATTCAGAAATAAGAGTTTATCAACAGGAGAATTTTGTGTACTATCTGAAATGATTGAACTATTTTCTATTTTACATGTTCAATCTAGGCATAAATGTTACCATCTTAGGGCAGAAGACAAGGCATTCATGAAAAGAAAGCTATTAATATACAATCATATTAGTAACACCTATTATTTTCCCTGAGATATCTCTTAAAAGTATCAGATAATATCTGTATAAATCTTCTAGTGAGCAAAGCTGGAGTCTGTCTGCTTTCCTTTGAGTTTCCTCTCTTCAGCTTTCTAGCTGTGTGACTTTTGAATGGTACTTAATATCTCTTCTCCTCAGTATATCAGAGGAGTACAAGTAGAAACTTCTTCTACTTAACAGCTAGCAATACAGAAATTAAGGTTAATGACATTCAAATTAAATACTGGTAATCCATTAAAAATTAAGAATAGAAACACAGACATATACATGTGGACCAGTTTATAGTTTAACAATTTTGAAATTATAGCAGGAGAGAGAGAGGAAGAAGCAAAGAAGATTTAGAAGCACAGGCCAAAGCATAAAAAAGAAAATAAAATAGACAAACAGAGCTGGAGAGCAGGACAGAAAAAAACAGCAGCACCCTAAAAATGGATGTAAGTGGGTGAGTGTTAAGGAGGGTGTTGTGTTGGAAGTGAGGGGTTAAGAAAAACAGAAGAAGCAATTATAGATAGAAAAAAAGGTACACGTCATCACCACAATAGGGCCAGAAGAATAAAGAAAACAATTTAACTTTTACTCTGATTACCTAAAATTATCCTTTCTGTATTCTACACAAGAAGCCACTAAAAAAAAACATTTAAAATCATTTTGCAAGATGTAACAATAATCATAGAAGATACATTTTTATTTTAAGGAGAAAAGGCTAAGATGAAGAATTGATAAGAAGCTACATGCCTTGGGTTATCAACATAAATATACAAGAGATACCTATTAGGGAATTTTATGGGAAAAAAGTGTATATGTTTACCCACGTATAAAGAGAAAAAAAACTAATATTTTAATAACATTAATTCCTGCTTTAAACTGACAATATCTTTACATTGTTTTTGCAGATTTCTCTTATTTCTACAATTTTAACAAGTCTGATTCTTGGAATTGTCCTGACAAGAGCAGTTTCTTTGGGTCCCCATATGTAAGTCTTGTTACATTGGTTAATCTTTACAGTAATCACATAAATATATACTATAAATTCAAAATTATAAATAAATCCTGAGACCAGAAACATTTTTTTAGCTTTAGTATTTGACTATATTTGACTAAGTGAAAGGAAATAATTGTATCTTAGTGAACACTTATTTTTCACTTGAATCCTGCATAGCTGACAGGATTAAGCTGAGTTATGATCTTAACAGCCAGTTATAAGAGTAAGGAAGGAACTTTGAATGGGGACAAATAGGAAATAAGCACAGCACTTGGGAGAAAGAGTGGTAAATGAAAAACATTTCTGTATCATCTACCCCAGAGATCTTCACAGTCTGGTTGAAATAAGAATCAACGGACTGTAGTGAATGAAAACTACTCTTTATTCTTTACTACAATTGTATTCTTTTATTATTTTTTATTGAAATATTTTAAGGCCGGGCAAGGTGGCTCATGTCTGTATGTTTCAGCCTATGAAGTGGCCTGGGCTAGGTAGGGATCGTGGTTCGAGTCCTGGCTGGGGCCCGTAGCAAGACCTAGTTCCAAAAAAATAGCTGGTTGTGGTGGCGCATGCCTGTAATCCCAGCTACCTGGGAAGCTGAGGCTGGGGATTGCTTGAGTCTGTGGTACCCTGGGCAAGGAGAGCCTGCAGTTCCATGGGCAAAAATAGCCAGACCTAGTCTAAAAAAAAAAAAAATGTTGTCTGTTGTATGGTGATAACTGACAGGGTATCATTTGTTTTTAGTGTTGTTATCTGGTCAAGTAAAGTGTTGATGACTTGTTTCCCCAATTTTAAACATGATTTCTCTGTGAAGTTCAGAGTGGATACTGCTGATTTGTGTGTTTTTGGCATGATTTGTGTGTTTTGACAGACTAATTCCATGAGCTAAGGACTGGGTGGATTATGTGTGTAATTTTGGGAGAATACCAGAGTGTAACTACCTTAAATTGGCTTTAAACACAGAAATGAATTTCCCGCTATGCGTAATCAATATTTTTTGAATAAATAAAAAATACATAATGGCATTTCCATGAGGTCTTAAATATTTTCTCTATCCTAAGGAAGACAAACTAAATTAATTTAAGACATAATGTCTAGCACAGTGCAAGGAACATGCTGAGTCTCCAGGGAATATTATCTCTGAGGAACAAAAAGAAACTAGGTGAACAGCTCTAGCTGATGATGCAGTCCCCAAGGAAACATATTTTTCCCTATTGATTCATTAATGTTCTGCAAAATTATTTCCCTTGTGATGGTGATGTATGTTTATGTCATTTTTTTTTTCAGTTTACTAAGAAAATACCAAAAACTATGTCTCGTATTTATTTGAAGGAAGTGTGAAATGTCTAGTGTAAATGCATTGGATATAACATATTCCTTGGAAAAACAACCTCTGCTTTAAGGAGTTAAATGATAGAGAATAAAATAGATAATATTTATATTCATTTTATCTTCATATAACGTAATCCTAGTTCATTGTAGCATAACTCAGTTTGAACTGCGAGAATAAAACATTATCTGGGTGGTTTAAAGAACAGACATTTGTTTTCTTCTAGTTCTGGAGACTGCTGGTGTGGTCAGGTTCAGGGATCCCTTTCTGACGTGTGTCTTAACTTGGAAGGGAATGAGAAAGATAGGCAGCTTTCTGGTGTCTCAATTTATAAGGGCACCAAGCCCATCAAGAGTACCCTGCCCTCAACCTCCTCTAAACCTAATAATCTCTCAGAGGTCCGAGCTCCAGACATCAGTACACTGGGGGTTAGGGCTTCAACATATAAATTCTGTAGGGAGAGGAAGAGATGCAATTCAGTCCACTGTAACTGTTTTTGAAATGCACCTGCCTCTTCAGTGTGGCTATTATTCTTTCATTTTGTAAACACTTGCTCAATGTCTCTTGTTTCTAACTATTGTGCTGTGCCTTGAGAGAAAAAGAGCTGAGATATATAAATCAGCACCTGCTTCAAGTTGTTGATAGTCTAGTATAGAAAAGAGACTTATTGTCAAAGCGAGCAAAAAGAAGAAAATAAAGGTGGTAGTATAGTGTGAGAAATGCAAAATAGAAACAGTGGGCAATGGCAGGACCAAAGAAGGACATGCTTAATAAATAGTCTGAATAAGGGAGAACTTCCTGGAGGAAGAAAATATTATCTGGATGTTTTGGAAGATAAATCTGAATTTCCCCATATAGAGAAGAGATAAAGTGTATTAGAGGTGTGGGAAAGATAAGAATAAACACAGTTTATTAACAAAGTTTACTAGCTTTGCTTTAGAATCTATTATGATTTGTAGTATTCAATCCTGGTTTTCAAAATTTCATTCACAACAATCAAATCTATAAACTATATTGAACAGAATATAATGAAGAACATTTTGGTTAAAATATTTAGTTGTCAAAGGCAGAAATATTATAATTGAAGCTTTTATTCCTAAGCATATGTAGGTCTGAAAATTTTATCACCATTAAATTCATTATCTGTTATTCTTCTAACAAAGGAACTCCTTTAAAACCACTCTTCAGTCCACAAGTGCAGTCAAGACAAAATGGACTAGTCTGAAGACCCAGGGAATGGAGAGTTAGATGAACAGAGTTACAGGGTCTCTTACCTGAGCAAAATAGGCTGTGGTCATCATGTGGAGGGTTTTGGCAAAGGGAGAGCCCTGATGATTCTGGTGCTAATGACACTGTCACTCTAGCGAGGGCATAAGCAAAAGAGGAAGACTAGCATTTGAATTAAGGAGGTGTTAATTTGACGAGGGTTCAGGGTAGAAGAGAAATAACAACTAAATCTGAGCAGAACAGTTCTTAATGTTAGGGCATTAGAAATACATCAGAATTTCAACAAGCATCCATGATACAGATCTTGTTCTATACAAGCCCACTCTATTGACTTTTTCTAATTTTACTAGAAAGTAAAGTAAGTTCTATTTTAATCTACCAAATATCAATAAGAATTGCCCATATTTATCACAAATTTCTTAATTAAAAAAGTGTGCTTAGGCACAGAGACTTGGTACCGTGCAGAAGCTCAATTCCTGGTCTCATTTTTCATTTCATAGAACATGGAAGTTTATTAATCACTTGGCATTTTGATCTTATATCTATTGCTTATTTCTTCCATTTTCACTGGTCTTGAAGCCCTTTAAAGGCAAACTTTTTAAGTTTATGATTTCTTCTAGTACCTTCCATAGTTCCTAACGCAAAATAAATAGCCAATTATCTTGATGAAAGAAAGAAAATAAATGAAATTTTTATTATGAAAAGTGATCCTAGGGAACAAATCACTTGGTTTTAATAAAATGTCTTAGATTTAGTGAATATCCTACTGTGAGGTCATACTGAGGGATAACAACTAGCTAAAAGTTAAAGGTAAGTACATCAATCATTAATTGACCCACAGGAGGACAATTTCAAGTTCTGATTTTCAACCCAGGTTTCACTAGAATGACCTGAGTAGCTTAAAAAATTCTGATGTCAGGACCCCACCTGCAAAGATTCTGAAGGAATGGGTCCGAAACTCAGGCATTTGGGTTTGGTGTTTAAAGGGGAGTGTTCCGTGAACAAGAATCTAGGAGCTCTTGGCTTAAACAGGTTAAAATCATGAATGTACATTTTTACTGGTATATTTCTAAATTTAACCAGGTATTTTGTATTATTTTAACTATTCTGTGTCCTTGTTTTTCCTAATTCATTCGCCACTTAATTTTTTCAGTGGCTTTTAGATACAAAATATTATGTGAACTGCTCTTGCACAAGCAAAGAGAAACAAATACCTTCCTTCTCGAGGGATGTGTAGCATAGTAGGAAGATAATACAAACAGTCATATATAATCAGTATATTTGGACAGAAAAAGAGGAGGGAGAGGCTTCTTCCAGGTGGTACTAAATGGATTGATTTTTATGGCTTATTATTCTGGCTTATAAAAAATTATGGCAGGTATCTTTCTAATCTTCCTCAAGTGGTGATATGGTATTTTATATGGGCCTTTGAAATTTTTCTAATAACAGGAATTATTTACTTAACTCTTTCAATATTTAGATGTTAAAGAAGTATGTTTCTTAATGCCACACTGCCTTTTATGTCTGTTTGAATGCTACTGCAAACAACTTCTGTTTGTTCAGATTTACAATTAGGCTAATCAAATCCCATGTGCAGTGACTGGCATAATAACTTGTCAGACAGGCTTCCTTTTGAAATTATGACAGCCAAGAATGCATATAATCCATAAAACATGAGAAATTCAATACTCCATGTGTGTTTTTCCTCATTTTGGGTTCAGAGGAATGACAAGAAAAGCTGTACTTTTTCTTAGAGCGTTTAAAGGATAGTTGAAAAAGATCTTGAAATTCTCTGTCAGCAAAGAGGAAGGTCTGTAATGGCAACTGGTATTGACCTTGTTACTATGGAAACACCTCTTTAGTGGTTGTGTTTTAAAAATAAAACACACAATTCAATTTCCTTTTCCATAACTCATAGGGCCTTAAATTCTACTTTTTGATATGATTTCATATATCTCACAGTCCAATGACTTTCAGTAGTTTTTGAAAATAATGTTCAGCTTTATTGTATTTTCTAACCTTTTGTGCCTTCTAAAAACTGAGGTGGCAAAGAAATTTAATTGCTTTGCAGAAAGTGTGCTAGTATAAAAATACAATAACAGTTTGCCCATTTTTAAAAAACTAGAATCAGAGGCATTATCAATACGAAACCTTTTTCTGTGATCTATTAGTATTTGCTTCATCAGAATGGAAATGATAGGATGCAGTATAAATTTACAAATATGCCCTCTTCATTGTGAAATTTTTACAACATTTTAATCAATAGTGTCATGTTCCAAATATCATTTCCAAAATATAGTTACATCTTCAAGTGTGCCTTGTCCAAGGATTTTAATATATGTTCATTTCTTTCCTCCTTATTCATTATAAGCCTGAAATTCTACAATTTAATGCTACACAAGAAGAGGAACTAAAGGAGATTTTAAAGGATCAAGAAAAGATAACTAAAGACATAAATATAGCATATTTATGAAAAAGAATTAAGTCTGTCAAATACAAACCACTAGATTTTATGATGGTGTATTCATTCATTATTGCCCTTTTCATTGCAAATGACAACCTCTGCAGAACCCTAATGGGCTGAAACAAAAGAGAATGTATTGACTTACATAGTTGTACAGTTCAAGTTTAGTTCTTTTATGAGACATGTTTACATTTAGGAAATTAGTCGATGAAATCAAACATAGTTTCTCTCTTTTTTCATCTCTTTATTTTGCTTCCTGTCTGGCTCTACTATAAAGGATTCCCCCTCATTGTGAAAAAATAGCAGTAGCACTCCCATCCTATGTTCATCAAAGTCCAAATTCATAAAAAGAGAAAGAGCTTTCTCTTTTATATTACCTTCAATCTCACTTCCAGTAATAGTTCTGATTGACACTACTGAGGATCCATGATGATCTCAAATGCTATCATCATGGCCTGTGTTGAGTTCCTTGTGTTTAGATTGCATGCCAATCCAGCTAAAACACATGGACTGGAAGTGGAGGAAAGGTTATTCCCAAAGGAAATCAAGGCACTCCTGCCCAGAGAAAAGGGTGTAACCATTGCATGGTGCAAAAGACATATGTCCACTTCATGTGATAAGACATTACTGGCAACTTTCAGGAATTTCAAGCAAATAAAATGGGTGGAAGCCAAGTTAGGAAGAATTAAGATGTAAAATTAATGAGGGGGAAGTGCATGTGGCAAATTGCCCTCTGACTTCCCAGCCTTTTGTTTTTTGAATGACATCAGTGAATGAAAAGAACATGACACAATAGTGTCTTGAGGGAATAAGAACTCTAAAAAAAAATAATTTACTCATTTTTACTGTGGAAGATATTAAACATGTTATATTCCAAGTCAAAAAGGTAGCTGAAAATCCTCTAAATGACCTGTAAAATTGAAATTTACAATATAGAGTAATCATTCAAGAGAAACTAAGATTCTGCTTCCTCTTGAAACAGTAAGAGTATGGAGAATAAAATATGTGCTCTTTCTGAAAACCAGTAAAGGAAATTGGAATGTTTCTACTCAATAGCCTCTATTTTTTCAAAGATGAGTATGTCTTCTAAGAGCGTGACAGACAGAAGCAAAGTTTATGACTTCAGTGTTTTGGTTTGTGAAATTTGTAGCTTTCACTGTGGGATATACTGTGTATTTAAATTATCTTTATTCATCTTTTGCATCTTCTTGTGTATTTTATGTCTTTCATACCTTATTGGAAGCTTCTATTTGCTTTACTCACACTGTATTCCCATTAGTCAGCACAGTACTTAACACATTAAAATCTGGCAAAGAACTATTTAATAATCAGTTGAATAAATAAATGAATGTCTGTGCCTTCTTGTTTGAGTTGATTCAATTTGAGGGTTAACTGGCCAGAATTGAGGAGATAAAACAATAAAATTATCATGAGAATATAAAAACTTCATGTGAAAACTTTTCACTGTGAAAACAAAAATTCTTAAAAAAATTTCAAATACCATCTGATTCCAGAAGATGAGCCACAGCTATTTTTAAGTTATTAACTAGGATTGGAGAGGAAGCAGATCCAGAAAAATGTAATACATTTTTAACATTGTGACATCTTGATCCTGACTAACTGTTGGAATGGAGAGAAAGGAAAACAAAGGAGAAATCACCCAGAGTTTTGGAAATTCGAGTCAGGTCAAGAGAGTCTGGTATGGCCTAGATTGTACAGAGGCACCATATAAGGTTAAGGGAAGTAAAACCAAATAGAACCCCAGGTGAAAAAGAATCATCTGGAGCTCACATCTGAAATTATGTTTATTTTACTATAAAATCTCATATTTTATTTCTTTTTTGTTAATAAAAATAAAAGCACGGTAGAGAGCTAAAATACCTATACTTCTAACAAGTTTTGCTTTCATTAAAAAGTAAAATCTTGTTTCTTTCCACCCACTCTGCCCTTTCAATCAAAATTCACAAAGACAGTTAATACTAATTTTATTTACTTTTATATATTTTTATTAACTAATGCTGTTTACAACACTTTATATGATTCAAAAATGTAAGATTCAAACTCTTCACACCAACATGCCCATAGTCCTTTAAGAACTGACAGAGGACTTGGAGCCAAGATGGAAAGAAAGAAAAAAGTAGGCGACAAAATAAGAATCAAAACAATTGTGTCCCAAATGGCAAAAGGAATTATTTGTGATGTTTACAGTGCCAGCTGTGCACACTTTTTTATATGAAACTTCATTTTTCATATAAAAAACCAAAATTATATACTGGCAAAAAAATGTCAACATAACTTTTTTATGCAAATGTTACCTAAGGATTATATACACTTGCAGGTTGTTTGTTTTTTTTTTTTCCCTAAAAGAGTAAGTTTCAGTGTTTAAGCATAAACCCCAACAAGAATTTTTCTGAATAACTTTATATGTTCACATCAGCCACACTTATCTAGAGAACAGAATCAGACTGAAAGTGAGCTGGGAGCTGAGGAAGTAGCAGAGAGCTGTCAACTGAGACCAGCATTGAGGAAGTGGGCAGATCTACCTCGGTCATTAATAGCTTGCAGTGTGACAGGAAACATGGAGCCCTTGTCTATGTGCCAGTTAGAGCATTTATCTCTTGTATATAACTGGCTGAAGAGGTTAAAATGTAAAGCTCTCAACAAAAACACAGACTCTGGTAAGACTACATCATTTGCAATGTGCCTATCTTTAGCCCAAAAGAGTTGGGCAGATAGCACAGAGGTGTGAGGTTTGTGACTCTCATTGGAAGTCTAATGGTCTGGGGATCAGAAGCAATTCCCCTGAAGTTTGTCTTTTTAAGTCAGGGAAGATGGGATATATTTGGTGGAACTGATTTCCTGCTGTGTTGCCTTTGTTTATGCTCAGCTATTGTAGAGAAGAGTAGTTTATCTTTCAAAATAGGATGAAATGATTGATTTCAGGAACTAAATGCAGATAACTTTGCAAAATGAAATTAACTCCCCAAACCTCCCCATTCCCACCCCCACACTCACCCCCACATACAAAGATTTCTAAAAGGTATATAACTAGGTACTCTCTCGATTTTGTGCCATAGAGGGAGCATTCTCTTGAAAATATTTGCCACACTAAGGCTCTAAACAGCTATATCAGTCTCTGTATTTGTTGGCATTAAAATACATGAAAACACTTGAAGTATTGTTCCATATATGTTGTAACCTTAGTTAGCCTCCATTGTGTTACCATGATCTACTTGAATCTTGTAAAATATGTTAAAAGATCCTGCTCCTTCCCAATATGGCTTTTCCCCAAGATCCTACTTGTAATTGTTTCTCAAAAGAATATATTCACACATTTATAAGAGCAGTATTGCAAGTGACTTTAATGAAGTAGAACAACCTCCTTCCAAATCCTTTCCTATTTTAACAGCATCTTCACCATTTACACCTTCTAGGTAGTATGCTTTAACTGTTATCTCTGGATTTTCACTTTTGTTATAGTGAATGAGGATTAAGTTCTGTCAAATTATCTTTCATCTTCTTCCAAATCCTAACCATGCATATCTTGCAAAGTGATGTTTCTCTTATGTTTCTCTTCTTGTGTACTTTCTTTCTCTAGAATCAATATTTGCTTTTGGTTTTGTATTTAACCATGCTTAGCTGAATGTTCAGTTTTATGTTTTTATAAGACTTAATTCTTAAAGCAATTTCAGGGTCACAGTAAGGTGGAAAAGGGAGTTACAGAGATTTCTTCTTACTCGCCCATACTCATAACTTCCCCATTGTAATGTCACAGCTGATGAACATAGATTAGTATATCATAATCACACAAAGCAATTATATAGCTTAGATTTGAAGTCCTATATTATTCATTGTGTGGATTTAGACCACTGTATGAAGAGACATATCTGTCATATTATCATACAGGTTACAATAGTGTTTTTCTTCTCTGCTCTGCCAAGTTATCTGTCCCTTAGCTCTGGCAATCACTGACCACATTACTGCCTCTAACATTTTGCCTTTCCAGAATGAATGAAAGTTGGAATTATAAAGTATATACCTTTTTTCAGACTGACTTCTTTCAGTCAGTAATATGTATACAAGATTTCTCTGTGTCTTTTCATGCATTGTAGCTCTTCTTTTTTGTACTGAGTAATACACCATTGTCTGGGTTTCACACAGTTTGTCCATTCACTTGCTGAAATATATCTTGGTTACTTCCAAGTCTGAGCAATCATGAATAGTGCTCTTGTCAATGACTGTGTGCAGGTTTTTGTGTAGAGAATAATTTTGCAGATCCTCTGGGTAAATACTAAATAGTCTGATGGTTGAATTTCATGGAAAGAATATACTTTGCTTTGTAAGAAACTGCCAAACTGTAGTATATCCCAAAGTGGCTGAACTATTTTGCATTCCTTCTGGCAATGAACAAAAGTTCCTGCTATTCCACACTTGCCAGCATTTGGTATTGTCATTGTTCTGGATTTTACTCATCATAATAGATATATAGTAGAGTCGTTCTGCATCACTGTCATGGTAGAACTTCTTTATACTAGAACCTCTTATTTTGTATTAGATAACCTGCGTTCAAAGATGCAGATCTTTCACTTTTTATTTTTTTCTTCTTTGCTTTTCTTTTTTGCTTCTTTGCTTGGTTGTTTTCTCATGTCTCTGAGTTTGGCACACACATGGGTACTGCCGAGTTAATCAGCTCTTTCTCTTCATTAGCTTCTCATCATTAACTTCTTCCACTCTCAGCAGCTGTCGTATAAGCATTTACTTTCATTTCCCAAACATGTCATTTCCACTGATGTTTGTTCTTCAACTATCCCTTCCACGGATTTATCCCCCTTCTAAATTCCTTTAGTAGCACTTTAGTGGGGTCTTAGGAGAGAAGGAAAATAAACTAATACAACCAATTAAAAAGGGAAAACCTTCTGTCCCCATCATTTTTTCTCACAGCTGACTTGTGTGATAACCGAGGTATTTTTATTCCTCTTATCAAGCATTACCATGGCACCAGATATGGATCCTGCAATATAATTCTGACACTGTCTGCCTAGAGGAGCCATCTGATCCCACAGTTAATGGTTCAATCCCCTCACCTCCCAGTTTTCCACCCACTCCAATTCAGGTGCTAAATTACAACTCCAGATTATCACCTGTATGTCTGATCCATGAACTATGAATCCGAGATTCCCACAAAATCCTTTTCAATTTTGATTAAGTTGATAGAACAACACAGATTTCAGAAGAGTATGTGAGGCCTACTATTATTATTTTATTATGTTATTAGTTATTTTATTATTACTAGTTTATTATTAAAGACTGTGATGTATCCAAATGCATATTTGGATAGAACTTCATTTGGCAAGGCCTATGGGAAGGAGCATAGATTTTCCATGTTCTCTCTGGGTGTACTACATCCTTACCAACCCATTTACCAACTGGGAAGTTCTCTGAACCCCACTCTTTTGGAAATTTTGGAGACTTCATTAGGTAGTCCTAATGAATTGTTAACTCCATTTAAAATTATTTCTCAAGAGAATGGGGGTTGGAACTTGAAAGTTTCAAGTTTATAATCTTGATCTGGTCTTTCTGGTGAACAGACCCCATTCAAGAGCCATCCAGAGGCCCCCAGAGTCACCTGATTAGCCCAAAAGAGACTTCTTTCTCCCAGAAAATTACAAATGTTGCAGGTGTTCTGTATCAGGAACTGGGATCAAAGACCAAATATTAGAACCAAAGATACTTTCCGCACTCTAATCACTCAGGAAATCACAAGAATTTCAGAAGGTGCATACAAGAGCAGAGACTGACTTGAATTTTGCATTAGTTCATGCCTATCCACTATGGATGTCCAAGTTGAAATTTAACTTATTAATTTGCCTGAGGGTCTAAGTACAAATTCAAATGTCTTCTTTAAAAAAAATATTTCCTCCTTAGGAAAGTTATTTCATTTTTAATGCGCCTTACACTGTGTCTTGACAGATAGCGGACTTAATACACTGAAGAAAATTCCCTCTCAAAATATCTCCAATGACTGGACTGTCTAGTCCCCTTTTCCACCTCTCAGTTTACAGCCACTATTACTGTCTAATTGAGAGGTTAGTAAAGGAAAGGGAGAATAAGTACCATATTTATTAACACTTGAGTGAAAACTTTGGGAAAGAAATCTGAATTACTAAAAATGCAATTTTATCATGGTAAGCTGTATAATTCTTTTTTTTAGCGCTTAAGATTGGGCATTGTGTATTTTTGTTATTTTATACATTCAGTGAAAGTCACTGTGTTTACTATTTGATAAAAGTCAACAAAGATTAATTTTCCATTGCTTCTAAAGATTATTACACATATGTGACACATACACACCTACACATGCACACAGTTCAAGATTTTATAACATTTGCAACCCGTCTGGCCTTATTAAAACAAAATAAGACTTTCATATCATTCTTGAAAGTGAAAAATCTAGTTTCCTGATCAAATAAAGTAGCTTTTGTCTCCCTACAAGAAGAGATTGCAAAATGTTATCCAAAAAATGCACTTAAATTTAAAAATAGGCAGAAGAATCAAATAGACTTTTTTGCAAAGACAACATATAGATAGATGGTCAACGGGTACATAAAAAGAGCCTCAGCATCACTGATCATTAAGGATATTCAAACAAATCACAATCAGCTGTTATCTTTTATCCTGTAGAATGACTATTATTAAAAAGACAAGAAATAACAAGCATTGTTAGGTGGTGGAGAAAGGAAATCTTTATATGCAGTGCTGAGAAAGTAAATTATTAAGTCCACTATGGAGAATGGCGATTTCTCAAAAAATTAAAAATAGAATTATTATATGATTCAGCAATTCCATGTCTAGAATTTATACTAATTCCAATTCTGGAATTTTGAATTTATACTAAGTTTTTAAAAACACTATTCTAAAAAGATAGCCATACCCATGTTCATTGCAGCATTATTTACAATAGTCAAGATATGTAAATAACCTAAGTATCTATTAATGACTGGATAAGGAAAATGTGGTACATGTATTATATATACATATGTGTATAAACACAATACAGTAAAAATATAACTCAGTGATAAAAGAGAAGGAAATCTTGCTATTAGCAACAATATAGGTGAACGTTGAGAGAGTTATGCCAAGTGAAATAAGTCATAGAGAAACAGGCAATTACCTTATAATTTATTATATGTTGAATCCAAGAACCCCCACAAAGCTAAAAATTCAGGCTCGTATATATAGAGAACAGACTGATTAGGAAGGAGTAAAGGGTGAAGGGGGCCAACGTATAAACTTCCATGTTTAAAATAAGTCATGGAAGGATAGTGTATAGCATTGACTGTAGTTAATAATTCTGAGTTACATATTTGAAAGTTGTTGAGAGTAAATTTTAAAAGTTCTTTAAGAGAAAAGTCTATAGTTATATATGTAATGATGTTAACTATACTTACTATACTGAGATTTCAGAGTATATACAGATACTGAATCATTATAATAGATATCTCAAATTTATTGTATCAGCTTTTCTCAGTAAAAATTATAAAATAAACAAAATTCACTGAATGTCACCATATTTATATTTTACCACTGTCAATGATAAAACAGTCTTTCATAATCTTTCCCTGCAGTGAAATACAAAAGGAAAAGTTTTACATATGCAACACTGACAGTAAAATCTATTTGATAGTTGGAAGTTTTTATTTAAAAAATAGCAAGAATAATCTTCAATTTGTAATTGTCTATGCATATGTGTATACTTAGTAGACAGAAGGTTTAAAGTGTAAAATGTTAGTTGACTTTTTTTATTTCAAGTGATATTGATGATACCTGATGATCAAATAAATCAGGCGACTTGCTTCTCTGTTTTAAATGTCAAATATTTAAAGTTTTAATACCCTCTTTTGTTCAAAATTTTAATTATTTTCCATTGATGGTAGCTTCCACACTACTGTGGCAAATTTTTAGTTTCACTCTTGAGCTATAACTTAGCTGAGGATATAATGACTGGATTTATAGCCAGGGATGAGGTGGGCAAATACCCTGAGGCTGTCTAAAATGACTTTATACAACTGAAAGTTGTACCAATTTGGCAAGCTAAGTTGTGCAGAAAATTGGTACATGAGATAGAACACCAAATATTTACTGTGAACAGCAATGCATAGGTGAACAATTAAAATATTTTCATCATTCACTAAATAGTTGTATATATTGCTGCCTGCATATTTGTTATGAAGATAATTAATTCATTTAAGTATACTGCCCCTTCCCCCAATGTCCTTTCATTCTCTAAAAGAACGTGAATACACCACAGTGTCTTTACAGTCCTTTACCATCCAAAGATTTGTATTGTTAACTTAATCATAACAGGAAAAAAAGGGAGTGATGCAGTAGGCAGTCTCATTTAACATTAATTATTCACTATACAACACAATCATTCATTTTTTCTTTTAACTCATAGCAAATATGTGAGAGAGAATTGGTGTTTTTCTGTTCTTAAGGAGAGAAAACTAAACTGAGACCAGGGACATTAATAATCTCCCCAAAAGCCACATAGTGTATGGCTAATATATCATAAAGATTTAAAGCCTACTCATTCTGACCCTAAATCTGTGTACTTTTCCATTGTAACTTGCTGTATTTATATGGGTTTTCATAGTCATAAAAAAAGGGTGACCTTCACAGTGAAAATTAGCTTCAGTTTTTAGTTGTCTTTTGTTAATGATATTAACCACATTTGAGTCTGAAGGCAACAAATAATCACAATAAATGAAAGGAGCAGGTAGAAGTCGCATGGAGATCAAGAACTATTCTACTCATCAGCAGGTAACTTACACTTGGTGGAGAGATGCTTCTGATGACAGTGGATGAATTTCAGAACTACTGGCTTTCGCTGTGACCTCCATAAATGCAGTTGATTTCTGTTCCTCAGAGAATGAACTTCTACAGTAGCAACAGAAGAATCTTGAACAAAAAGAAATTGGAGAGTAGATCTTATTTTAGGATTCCTTCAGAAGAAAACTCACCTAATTTTGTAGGAAAGAAATGTTATATGAATATTTGAATATGAGTAATCATTTCAAAGCCATTTCTTGTTCACCAGTATTTGTGCTTTAGTCTAAAAATTTTAAAAAAACATAAATTCCATACTTTAATTATTTTGTAACAAATTAAATTTTATTTAGTTGATTAATATTATGTAAGATTTCAATGACTATGGTTCATTGTCCTTCCCCCATGTCTCCATACAAAATGGCAATTTCAACTTGTTTCTCCCAGTTTGTTGTTTTAGCTTTATTTTTTGATAAATTCCCTAGTATTTGTGGTTCTTTATAAATTAACTATTCTTTTATTATTTTCAACTTCTCCATTCATCGCATCACTCCCTAGAAAGCTCAAGTGGTGAATGGTAGCTGATATTTTGAGCATAAGCTACACTATATTAAAAAACAAAAAAACCTTAAACCTCTTTAGAGAATTTATTTAATTCTTTTAAACCATTAGACAATTAGGTTTTCTAAAGCAAAATTACTTACATGATTCCCTCTAGATCTATCTGTACCGTCCAGTATCATAGCAACTAGTCACATATGGCTATTTATATTCAAATAAGATAAAAATAAAAATTAGTTCTTCAGTTTCATTGGCTATAACTTTAAATGTTCATAGTCACTTGTGGCTATGAGTAACTGTATGGGATAGCACAAATATAGAACTTTTCCATCATTACAGAAAGCATTGTCATATAGCCCTGTTCTCAATTATGATATAGTGTATACACTAAGATTAATGACCTCTTTTATTTTCCTTTCCTGCAGTATCCACAGTGACTATAGCCGTGCTTGTCTCATAAGCCATAATTAGGAAATATTTTTTGAAAATGGAACAAATTAAATAAGGACTGAAAAAAATTTTCAGTTTAAAAATACCCATGGAAATTCAAGGTTAAAAATTAGTTTCAGATCGAGAGGTTTTATGTAGAAAATATTGTGATTATCTAAAGCTGAGAAAGAAGAAAATTAGGCAAGATCTTTTGGAAATAATTTTCTATATATGCTTCTAATCTTTATCAGAAATAGACCATTATATTAAAAAGTCATTTCAACTCTATTTTTAGAAGTTACGATTATTCTTAAAGCAATCATTCCTGTTCATGCTTATATACTTATACTTCAACTTTATATATTGAAAACAATATGTATATTGATTAGTACATTTGTAAAATGCACATGAATAATCACTGTGGTAAAAATAATTCCTTCTACAACCCACCATTCTTTCCTCAATACTGTTTCCATATATTTTCATTTTGATAATTATCACTGGGTGATCTCTTATTGCTCTGTAGCATATAATTTTATAATTATGTCACATTTTACTTTGGGGTCTATCTATCAGTTCCACGGCTGCACATTGAGATGTTTCAGCAGTGACTAATATAAACAGTACACCAGTAAAACTCCATATCTTGTGCATATGTGAGCTACCCTAGTCTAAGGAATACCTAGAAATATAATTGTTTGCTTACAAATTCTGATAAATTCAACTTTACTAAATAATGTCAAGTTCTTCTCCAAAGTATTTCTATTGACTTATAGTTTCTTCTAGTAACTGTAGTAAATGTAGATTTTTCTTTCATGACATTGCTATTGTTGAGTCAAGTGTAAAATGCTCTGTTTCATGAATTTCACTTAAAATTCTTTAATTACTAAGTACTTTGTATCATATTTCTTAACCTTTTTACTCTCTTTTGTATTTGTTTTCTTTTCTGTATTTAGTTGTTCATTGCTCATTGGGCTATCTTTTTCTTATTGATTTTCAAAAGTGTTTAATATATGCTAGACAATAACCCTTCCTTGGTTATATGCATGGCAAATTTCATCTCCCAGTTTTTAGCTAATTTTTAACTTTGTTTGTGGATTATTTTATCATGCAGATATTTTATATTTACCTTTCATTGATTTTATCAGGTTTATCAATGTATACCTTTATGAATTTTGTCTTTATGGGTTTTTTAAAAAATCCTATTTTCCCTCAATAGTATATTTTCTTCTTTGAACTTAAATATTAGTTTGAAGAGAGTTGACATCTCTCAGTACATGACATTGTGTATTCCTATTAAAGTGTGGAAATAACATGTATCCCTCAAGCTATTTTTTTTTATTATTCAATAAAATTATACCATGAAATTAATACTATGCATGTCTTTGGAAGTATTTCATGTTTTTAAGTTACTGCCATTTAATGTGTTAGTTGATTACTATTTGTGTACTTAAAACTGTTGACTTTTGTGTGTGGAGTTGTATTCAATAGCTTGCTACACACTCATAAATTGCAATAGTTTTTCAGTAAATCCCCCTGAATTTTCTGTATACACAGTTATATTATGTAAAAATAATTTATCCCTCTCCTATTATTAATTATTGTATCACTTTTAACACATTAAATTGGAATTCTAGTATTCTTGAAGCAATGATAGTGAACAACTTTATTTGGTTTTGCCATTAGGTATAAATTTTCTAGTTACTTTAAAATATTTCATTTGCTTTAGATTTTGTTAGATGATCTTTATCAGATTAGGGAAGTTGTATTATAATAGCTTGCCTAAGCAGGGTTATCAATATAAATTCTGGGTTGTAGGCTTTCTACACATTCTGAGATGTTCATTAGCTTTTTTCCCCATTAACCTGTTATGTGATGAATTACATTAATAGATTTTTCTGTTATCAAATGAAACATTGATTGGAGAAATTCTCTTCTTTGTCATGATTTTTTCCTTGTACATTGTTTGAAAGCATTTGATAATATGTCATTTTCTATTTCAGCATCTATATTATAAAGTCAGAACAGTCTATCCATCCACATTGGTTACAAGTTTTGATATCTTCATTAAACGCACCAAGTAATTTTCTCTCTTTTTTATTTTTGTGGGACCATTATTTCTGAAATTCTATCACAGGTTATTTTACACAAGATTGAAAAGCTATTTTCAATCTCTTTCCCTAGGTTAGAGAACACAGTTTTTCCTATCTATTGCATCATTTTTGCACTTTATATCTTGTAAAATCAGCATCATTAATTTTAACACAGATCCAAAATTATCTCTAGGTATTATTTCACACTCCATTTTGTCTAGGAATATATTCAAGGAACCATATGGACGAAGAAAAGTTTAAAAATTTGAGTGGATGGAGAAATCAAACTCCGACCTTTCCATTATGAGTTCAAAAGTTGGACATTAAACTAAAAGGGAAAAAAAATATTTTTCATTGCTAATTACTCCAACAAGGAATGTGTATCTTTTGAAAAATACTAGAAAGTTAAAATTCTTCATGTTTCCACAATTTTCAGACTTGCCTTTTCTAAATTTTTGTTTTTATGGGACTGTGGACAAATATGTATTTTTCCACGTTAACATTGGAGTTTGACAGGTATGCTGCTGTCATGTAGTAGAAGCAATGGTGGCAGCAGGTGGCAGTAGCTCCCACTCAAAAATCCACAGGACTTGGAGCAAACCTTTTAACAGCAGGAGGTCTCTCTGGCTGGATAGCTAGTTTCTTGTATTTAACTGTGCATTTCAAATAGGGCCGGGGAAGGGGGGATTATAATGCCTAACTCCTACTAACCAAACAAACGGTTTATTTTGTGTGTGTTTGTTGAATTTATGGAGTGAAAAACAAACAGGAAACAGACTGATCTACATCTAGAGCTTTTATGCTTCTTAGGCCCCCTTCTTCCCCTGCCCCATCCTATGTTCATGTTTTCTTCCAGGTCTTATTCAAACCTTTTCATTTCATGAGGGTTGACCATACTTTTAGGCTTTTTGCTACCTTTCACTAGATGACGTTGATAATGACAGTACTAATACATATGCTAATCATAAAGTGACTATTATTGAATAGTTACTATATGCAAACCTCTCCTGACGTTTCACACATACTGTTTTTATTTAGTTGATACCATAACTCAATAAATTAGTTACTTTTTAAAATTTTCTCATTTGTTAGGTAAAAAATACTTCTTTGTGTACATACATCTGCGTGTGTGTGGTCTTACCATTATTAAACCCATTTTAGTGCCATAATTACTGAAGCATAGAAAGGTTAAGTCACAGCTAATAAGTGAATGGCCCAGAAGGCCAACAACTCAAGTTGTTGGTGCATAAATTCTTCACATTCACTCAGGAATGCATTAATCCAGGACACCAGTTCTTGCCAAGATACAGGCTGGCAACTTTTTTAATTCTGCTAAGTTATAGCTTCTTCAAGCTATGCAAACTACATTTATTTCCAAAACCAGTTTGAGAAGTATAGCCAAGGTGGAAATTCGAAACCACTAGTAGTTCCCTATGGAAAAGATACTGGAAGGGATAGATCAAGTAGGCACCTCTCAAGTTCTTAACTTACTGCCTGTAGAAGCTTAAAATTTATGTCATCACTGAGAACTTCACTTTCCTAATGTGTTAAGTAGTGATAATAATATGCAACTGTTACTGTGAAGATTGAATTAGCCTGAGAGTTCCCAAAACATAGTTAAGCACATCCTGGAATAAGGTTAGTTCTTGTCCATCTTCCTCAATAAATTATGGTATTGAATTTGACTTTCCCTTGGATAGTGTGTGAATTTGGAAGAAGGATCCAGAGGGGAATAAGAGCAATACTGATTATGAGGAAGAATATTGTTTTGTATTCCGTCTAATGAGTGCATGTTTGTTGTTAAACTAATGATTGAAAAAGTCACAAAGTAGTTAGTGGGCCTTTTGCATATGTAAAAATGG